>PISW01004521.1:111962-158936 GCA_004023785.1 Mungos mungo
AAGGGTGGTTTTGTGACTAGTAAAAATTAGCAGTGGAGCCTGCTGCTGCTGCTACTAGACAAACTACTGTTGCCTGGGGCGGGGGGGGGGTGGGTAAGTGTTGCTGGGGAGTCACTGATAGAAACAGGAAGGAGCCAGTGCTCCTCATCCGTGTGCCACCGTGCCCCCCCACCCCCAACTCCCCATCTTGGCAGAGCCTGACCTAGAGAGACTGCTGTTATGGCAAAATCCTGCTCTATAGAGTGACCGCCCCCCCCCCATGTCACCAAGGTTCTCTAAGGCTGGATGTGACGATGGCTTAATAAATAGCACCATTTCTAGGTACAAGTAAGCCAGAGAATGAAAGAAGATTCTAGACTTCTTCCTGATAGATTTGGATGGTTTTTGTTGGGAGCCTATAACTCCCTCTACTGCAACAGGTACGCTCCTATACCATGGCAATCATGGGACAGTTTGGGGAGCCATGGAGTGCTCTGCATGGATGCATCCTGCCAAAGTCTGTGTTTATTCTGTTACTGTGGATGCTCTGAGGAGGGGCAAGTGCCATGTCTTGTTGGCTTAAAGAATTCTCACTACTGTTGGTTTTAAATTTTGTCCTTTTTTTTTTCCCCCTTGAAGACCTGATTTTTTGAAGGTATTTTTCACGGGGAGAAAATAAGTATAAGAGGTTATTGATTTTTTTTTTCATAGTTTGGTTTCTAGAGCACTTGCTGCCATAGCAACTATTCTGAATCCAGAGTTAGATTGTCCTGCAAAATATACTGGACTTTGCCTTACCGTGGGCAGATGTTCTCATTTTGTGAGCCTTTTGTTGTCTCTAGGCTCTGTTTCCTATGAAAACTTTAGTTAACAATATTTTAAAACTAGAACCATCCATTTTTATAACAAATACCTTCATGCTGCAAGTATTAGTCCTTGAAACATTACTTCCTTAGGATAAGTCTTTTAGAATTTTAAGTTTTGACTGTTTTAAAAATTTCTATACTCCTGCCCTTTTAATTTTGATGTGCTTTTTCTCTTATTCATTTTTTCCTGGGTTTATGTCTTGTTTCCACCTTAATTTTTTTTTTTATCTCTGAATTCCATTGATGGGGCACAATGAATAGTCGTGTTTTTTTTTTTTTCCCAAACAACTACACCAAGTATGAAGTAGGACTAGGCTGGCAGCACTCACAGCGGTAACTTCCTATCCCATGATCCTCAATCTGTGAGAACACCCTTACCATGTCATTCTTTCCTTCCATGAGCAGCCCACACTTCTCCCTCGGTGTCTCATTTCCCCTTTGGTTGCCTGTTCCTAGCAATGCTAGAGCCATTCAATCTAGTCTCTTTAACACCTGAGGTGACCCTCATCAAAAGATTCAGCTGGACCCTTTGTTCACAGTGACATAGTGACTAATGCAGGGGTATTCTGGTTTTGGGGGAGGATGGCTGTGTCAAAAGTCACTGTATGAGGTGAAATCGCCCATGTTCAAAACGATCCCGGAAATCTCTTCAGGAAGAGGTCTTGGTAGAGATGAATGGACATCTCTCCAATACAGTTATTGGTTGTTTTGATTTTTTTTTCCTGATGGGACATCCCTATTTCTTCAGTTGAACAGATAAAGTATTAGGCATGAGACATGCAGTTAAAAACCTCACGACATCCAAAAATACTTAAACAATAGCACTACTATCCATATATCAAGATGACCACACCATGAGAGGCATGTAGTGAACTGACAGTTGAGATTACTTAATTTAAATCAGCCTCTGACTACACAGTAGTGTATGCAAACAAAATGATGCCTTCACAATTATTTATACCAAGCCTTAATGTCCAGTGGTCTGATATATCCAGAAGTTTTTTCCTCTTTAAGAAAGGGATAGGCTAACCTCTAAATAATGAAATGGAATCAGCAGATGTCTGTGAGCCTGGGGCACTACAGGAGCCTTCTGACAACGGAGTCAGTCACCTGCATTCCCCACCTGTTCAGAGATTCATAATCAAAAGAATTAAGTGGTGGGAAAGAATAGTCCTTGGCTTCCTTTGCTTCTTTCTAGCCTGGTTTTCTAATAGGCTGTTGACTTCCCAGTTACTTACTGAGTGCAGAGAGGTAGGAGTCCCATTCCAGAATGACCAGAGGTATAAAACTTTATTAGGCAGCTACTTGGACTTTCTTGAGTTGAAAATATACCCCTAAGCTCCTTAAGCTCCTTAATCATCCCATGTTTCCCAAAGGACTGTAATGGCTTTGAAGAAAGCCTCGAGCACCAAGTAATCTCCTGTCTGGAGGATTCTAGTTAAGTCAAAAGTGCAGAGACTCCCACAAACTTTGGCCGCCTTCCCTAAAGTTTGCCAGGGCAGCTACCTGGCGTAAACTTGAAGCACCTGCTCTTCCTGCCTTATCTACATGGCAGTCAGTACAGCTGATCCAGCATTTCGGTGAAAAGCCAAGGCTTAGTAGCAGTTGGGTCAGGTGGCATATTCCTTGTTTGACTTTGTTTTCAGAAAATCTTTTTAACACTTAATTTTTATTGCACTATCCTAATTGCTACCCTCCCACACCCTGAAATGATTCATCAGGATGGAGTTTGTGCTGTTTTTCTAGAATCAAGGACAACTGGAACTGTAGATAGATCCATTCTGAGGTTTGATTCCAGGGAAAAGTCTCTTGGGCAGGGAAAGGGCCCCTTTAGAAAGGAGAATTGAAACTTTAGGAGGCATATGGAAAAGTGAAGTTGTCTTATTCAACTTCCTCACATAACCTTCACCATGAATAAGGCCTATTAAACTGCCTGGATCCCGAAAGGCTCCTTTAACTCTTTTTTTATGGCTTCCTTTCACAAAGAACAAAATGCCACAGATAAACCAACAAAATGCTAGGTTGGTTATTATCTTTAAAGGTCATTTGAAGTAGAGCACCATATTACACCAGACTAATGTGTCCTATTCACCTTAATGCTCCAGGGAAATGTTAGAGACAATCAGGGTCAGAGTATACAGGTACTAGAGCTATTCTCTGTGTAACTTTTTTAAATCCTACAACAAAGTCCATATTAAAAATAAAAACCTTCAAGGGCCAACAAATGGAACAACATTCTTTAATTGCAGTATAAAAATTTGGCGATGATGATGGCATGGGTTGAGGGGGGTGGTAATATTTAAAGTTGCTAGAGGTTACAATTACTTCGTAGGAATTGGAAGGAGATAAAAAGAACCTCAAGTGAATGGAAATTAACATTTATATACATATCTTTATATTGGAGACATTTAAAATTAGTCTGTCAGTATGATTATTTACTATATTGTAGCCATCTGTGGACAATACTGGGGAAATGAATGGGGTTCCTAAGTTTTCCTCCTGTTAGCAGCTTTTCTGAACAAGCTCCTTTTATCCTAGAATTCCCCACCAAAATCTAGCTGCCCATTCCTAGGAAAATGATAAATGTAACTGGTAAGATTTCTCCACTCAAAGCTCTGCCATTTCCAGTAGGATTTATAGTCAGTTATTCACGCAGTGGCATTAAAAATGCATGCACCTCTGAGTGCTCATACGTTCACTGTCATCAGTGCCACTGGGCTTCAGTAGTGTCTCATTAATGGCTGTTGCAAATAATCCAAGACATTGCAGTTCTTATGTCTGACCTAAAGTGAAAGTATATCTTATAACCTTCTACTTTTCAGGTTTAAAAAAAGTCGGAAATGGAATTGGGAAAATGAAGGGAAAAAAGAATTTATTCAAATGGCAAGGTTTTTACAGTTAGGGCTAAATGAAATAAAGACAAGTGAGTTTCCTTGTTTCATTATGATGAAAGGTTAATGACTCCCATTTGATGGAAGACCATATTTGAAATGGTTTGTGAGTCATGTTTGAAGTTATTTACTGAGGTCTTATAATGGAGGACACCTCGATAATCAGTGTTAGCACCTCATTTCTTGAGGTCTTCCTATGTGTCAGACCAGTGCTGCCCTCTGTACTTGCAGCATGAGCAGGGGGGCAAGGCAAGGGCCAGCCTTCACCCTGGTACAGTCAGCCTGAGGGTGATAAATTCCAGTACATCATCGCCTCTATTCAGAGTAAATCAGCTGACAGCTTTTGGGCTGAAGGAAAGATCTGACCTGGTTAGTGGTGACTCTCCTACAGCCCTCCAGACCGCAGCTTGCCCCAGGCCTCCTGCCCACAGCAGTTCTCTACTCCCTGCTCCTCGGTGCTGGCTTGCCTGCGCTCAGGCTCTGGCTCACCTTTGCCTGAAGGAGCTCTTTGTCAGTTATCAGGAGTAACCTGGACCAACCAGTGAAATTATCTGAAGGATGGTCACTATACTAGGTTCAGTGAGGTCTGAACCTTGCCTTGTCAAATGGAGGCTGTCATTTACTTCTATTCTTCTTGGTTACTCTCTCTCAGCAGCCAGGACAAGAGTTCTCTTTATATCTTAAGAGTGTGCTTAATTGTTTTTCATACTAAACTTTTTCTGTTTAGATTGTTATGTGGTTTCTGTCTCTTGATTGTATGTAGATTGATACAGATGGTAAACAGGAAGCAGATAATGTGGGTTAAGAAATAACAGTTCCAGGGGTGCCTGGGTGGCTCAGTCAGTTAAGCCTCCGGCTTCAGCTCAGGTCAGATCTCACGTTCGTGGGTTCGAGCCCCGCGTCAGGCTCTGTGCTGACAGCTCGCTTAGAGCCTGGAACCTACTTCTGGTTCTGTGTTTCCTTCTCTCTCTGCCCCTCTCCCTCTCATGCTCTGTCTCTCTCTTTATCAAAAATAATTACAACATTAAAAAAATTAAAAGAAATAACAGTTCCACAATTTCCCATGTTTTTCATCTCCCACTCCATGTTACTTTAGAAATCTGAATGCCCTTAAATTTGACTTGTTTTTCTTTAGAAAAAACTATAGTGAGATTTCACTTCCTAAAATTCAGTGGAATCTATTTCATAGAAGAAACGAACTTCTGACAGACGGTAAGTGGATAAAAACCTAGATTTCTTACCACTGTTACTTTTGATTTTCCTGAGGTAGGAGAAAGCATGGTGAAGGATTCCTCTTAAACAGAATGAAGAGTTGATAGACAAGTTGGTATATAGTATAGCTCAAGTAGGAAATAATATAGCAGCTATTCCCATGAAGTTAAAAGTTGGGTAATGCCTGGTCTCAGAGGCTGAGAATTTATTTCTAGTGTAGTAGGAGTAAAAGCAGAGTGACACGGGGGCACCTGGGTGGCTCAGTCGGTTAAGCGGCTGACTTCAGCTCAGGTCATGATCTCAGTTTATGGGTTCGAGCCCAGCATCATGCTCTGTGCTTGCTGACAGCTCAGAGCCTGGAGCCTGTTTCTGTTTCTGTGTCTCCCTCTCTCTCTCTGACTATCCCCTGCTCATGCTTATGCTCTGTCTCTCTCTCTCTCTCTCTCTCTCTCAAAAATAAATAAATGTAAAAAAAAATCAGAGTGACAGGATATGAAGCTAATTCAGGGGTCTAAAATAATTATAAAGAATTGGATTTTCTTTGTAGTTTGGGCAATGCCAGTTTAGATATGCTTATGAGACTTACAAGAGAAAGTGATATATAGGCAATAGACATCCGATAAAAGAATTCAATGGAAATGTCATGGCTGAAGATTATAATTGGGGAGTCATTGTATATAGAAAGTTGAAAGCCATGGAATTGGTTGCTACTAGCACAAATATAAAATAGCAGCATGGAATAGTGCTATGGGAAGCTCTAATACTTAGACATCGAGCATAGGAGTTAGAACTAGCAAGGAAGAAGAGGCTGTAAAAGCACAGATGTGAGAGAGGAGGAACTCCAGAGAGGGAACATTGTCAAGAGAAGGAAAACTTTCAGAAGGAAGAAATCAACAATGCTGATACTGTCCAGAGAACAATAATGTGAAGTCAGAAGTGGGAACATTTTATTTGTTGACCTCTTATCATAGAAATGAGATGGCTACTGAAGGGAAAGGTAAAAGAAAATGGAGTTTTAAATAGAAAATACTACAACACTGGTGTGTGTGCAGTTGGGAATAATTCAGAAGAGCAGGAATATATTGGGACTCCAAAAAAAAAAAAAAAAAGACCAGACTTACTGAAGGAAATTGCTGGAGACGATGAGAGAAACAAGAGAAAAGGGGGAGGGTGGCTGAGAGGATCAGGGACCCTTATTCTAACATAAGGAAAGGCAGACAGTTAAGAGCACAAGAAAGTAGTAAGGATTTGCCACTTGATGGCTTCTATCTTAGGAGGCAGGATTTGAGGAGGAACGTGGCTAGCGAAGTTTTGTAGAAAAAATGTAAAATTACCACTTAGAAGCTGGAAAGAAAATCACAGAAGCATGAGTATATTTGTGTGAAAGTGTGCACATTTTAACAATTTTAATTGCCTCAGTGCTAGTGCAGAGTAGGTGACTGGTAGGTCTAACAAGATTAGAATTTTTTTCCCGGATGAGTAAAAGGTAGAGCGGAGGAAACAATGAAATTAAAGCTATTTTGAAGGAAGGAGTACAATAATGGGGTCTCAACCATGCAAGGGGGAGGGCAATGATAGTGGAGGTAGGGTCACTAAGTGGGAGACGTTTGAAGATGAAGAATGGCTCAAATAGGAGTGTTCATTTGAGTGAACTAAAAGGAAAATATTTTTCCAGAAGCTAGATCCTTGAAACTGAAATCTCAAAAGTGGGTTTGGTGTTCATAAGATATGGTAATAATAGTACATGACTGAATGGAGATGAAAGAAAAGACCTTAGAAGTCAAGAAGGTGAAGAACTCAGAGGCGAAGCTGTTGGATGTATTGAAAATCCCAGGAAGATATAGAAGCACAGTATAAAATTGTTCTGAAATGTGGGATTTTGTTATGGGAAGAAGGTGGAGAATAACTTACTCTGTTTTCCAGGTGACTATAGGATAGCATGAAGACTTTTGAGTTCAGGTATTATGAAGTAGGGAAATGACAAGAGATGCACCTATTACTGATGGCTCAATTTTCACACTGAGCTAGTGCACCCAGAGGTCTGTTATAGCAATACTCTATCCACACTGGGGAAAAAATAGAATTTTTCCTTCCTCACTGTTTTTTTTTTTTTTAACCAGAGTTTATTTGGTGGATTAAACAAAACACACAATCTAAACCTATGAAAAGACACTTTTACAGCACCATATAAAATGACCGTTGTTGGTTGGCTGGTAAGGGATCAAAGTATGTAACCTGAAATAGAGTAATTGGGGAGGTTGGGACGTTATTTCTACAATTAGTCTTTGGCTACTTTCCATTTTAGATGAAAATATATCAGTTTCTCACTGAACCTTTTCCTTAGAGATCAATAAAATAATTGGCTGAAATAATAGCCATTAAAGGATTGGATTTGCCATGAAAATATAGCATGTTAACAGGCTGGCCTGCGAATCCCTGGACTCCAGCCTGGCATATTCATGGCACTAGCAGTGCAACTAATAAGATGATAATCTGGGTTATTGGTGGTTGTCTGCTCTTTCTCTCCGTGATCTAAAGGTTATCTGGGTGACTTTGTTGTTTCAAGTTTCTTTTTATACTGCTTGCAGAAATCCACACCCTCCTTTCTCTGTAAAGGGGGAACCTTTGTAAAGAGATAGATAACAATTAGAAGAAAAAGAATTAGGCATGTGTCACAGAGTCCCTGTTTTTGAATGCTACAATACAATCTCTCTTGCTAATTCTAGTCTAGCTTTGAGTGATTCCAGAAATTTAGTCTCAGCAACTTTCAACATTTGGTATAATTACTTAAAGATGCTTTTGCAAATACAGTAAATTTAAAATTCTGAATTCTAAAACTGCAAGCCTATAAAATATCTGAGTAATAGAATCTTAATTATCCCAATTTTGTAGATGTCCTCTATTTTTCCTGGAGTCCCCATCCACATATTTTAACTGTTCTGTATTGTCCTGTATGAAATGTAACTAATGTAAAAAGCTCTAAAATAGGGTAATTTGACAGAACCAAGGATGTGAAGGGAATATGAAACTGTGCTCTATCCAGATGGTTGCATCCATGCCTACTGCTTCATCTAGCCCAGTCCCTCACAAATTCCATCTTCTCTCTTTGCTGCAGGCATATATATCTAATTGTCCATTCAAAATTTGTCCTTCGTCAATACAACTTCTTAAACACTTAACAAGTGACCTAAACTTTTTTCCTATTACAATGAGAGAAAACAAAATATAAAAATCATATTTTGGTGTTCTTTCTCACTGGTTGCCTTTCAGCAGAATTAAAAGTGATGGCAATAACTATGTTCTCTTTAACATCACCTCTGCCTTATCCTTCTAGCCAAGCCATCACCAAGTCCTGTTAACTGTGACTTCTGGGTAATCCTCAGATCTTCCACTCCTCAATATCTTCATCACTACACCTGCAATTCAAGTTACCATTTTTGACATGGAAAACTGACATATTCTCCTAAGATGCCAGAGAACTCATTATCTTGGCTCTTCTAGGTCATTCTCTGTAAGATATCTAATCATTTAAAAAGTAGACCTTATTTTGTCATGCCCTTGAATATAAGTCTTCAATAGTTTCCTTCAGCTCTTCCGATAAGAATGAATTCTTCAACATGTTATGCGAACGAGGCTTCATATGAATGATCTCCACCACTTTAACAGAAGCGCCTCCCAATTCTCCACCCAAATTCTATGGAGTTGATTTTGGCTTATTACACCTATAACATCTTGCTTATTCCTGCCTTGGGGCCTTTGTTCAGGCCATTCTGTCTGCCTGATTCCCTTGTTTCTCTCTTACCTAATTTTTTCTCTCCTCTTCATATATCCTCTCAGATAGCACTTCTCCAGGGATGCCTACTGCATTGAACAACACAGACAAATACAAGCATGCCATGGCTGAATAAAACTTGACTCTCCTGTGTAACAAAGTGGATGCCTTTCTATATGTTAATTTCTAATAATCTTCTGTAATCATCTGATAGAATCTAAGGTTGAAAAGTAACCTGTTTCTGAGGATAATGACTGTTTCACTCCCCCACCTCTCCAAAGCCCACTAGATTGTCTGGCACTTAGAACTCAGTAGAAACTTGGACTCTGTTATATACATATTCTTCTTCACCTTATCTCTAACTTTTAGAATGCTCCAACCTGCACCAATTGAAAATTTCTTTCTTTTGCAGTGACAAGTGTAATTCTTATTACAATTAATTGTTTACTGAGCTCTAATCAAATTATTAAGTTATTAGAGTATATCTGAAAGCGACCTAGGTTCCATAAGTAGTATTTTGATAATATTAAAGATCAGAGACCAGGAGAAGGAGAGAATAGTTTGCAATGCGACCTAAAGCCAAAAATCAGCAACTATGTGCAGGGGGAGTACACAGGCCATTCTATTAAGCGCAGAAAGTTTGGATAGGTAAGTCTGAAGATACAACTTTGGCAGAGATAGTTGAGCCAATCTGGATGAAATATTTCCTGATATGTTTCTGTTAGTTTTTAATCTGTTTTTCCCTAATATTTTGAGCAACTTATTAAAATTTGACCATAGCAAAGGCCTCTGTGTTTGTCTAGAGGAACCATAGCAACAGAGGTCAACATATGCTGCTAAGGGCAGTGTCTGCAAAAGAAGTGAATGGGTCATGAGGGTGTGGTGTAGTAGATCTCAGGCCCCAGCAGAAGTGGTGGGTACTGGCACCAAAGATAATAGAAATAACTATTCAGGATAACTGGGGAAAATGTATTAATTTCTGTGGATCTTCCTTGGAGAAGGGATTTTTATTTGAGAGATTCTGTAATGGTAATTAAAACCCAAAGATCTTTAAAGATTATTATCACCTCATGTATGGCCTGGCACTGAAGCTTGAGTTATAAGTTAAGCATGGCTTTGATGCTGGGCTTATATTTAAAGAAATCCCTTGTAAAGTCATAAGTACAATGAAAAACCACAAAAAGCTTGTTAAATGTTATTTCCTGTGTTAGCAAACATAATTTCATAAACTAGAACCTTTACATTCTGAGAAGACTGTAACTAGTGGCCTGTGAATAAACTTGTGAACCGAGAGGACATGCCTAGGATACTTAAAAAGGACTCCACTGTGGCAAGAATTCAGAGGCAAATATAGAACTTGTATACAGACTTCTTTAAAAAAGAGCATTCCTCCCAATTTAAAACTGTTGGACTTTTTATATTTAAAAAAACACCTCCACTTTGAGTATATGATCTGATTTTTGTCACTTTGAGAAGAAAACCTGTATTAAAAGTAGAAAACGAAGCATGTGATTGATGTCTGGTTTATCTTATTTTGGAAGCTATTTTGATCCTGTAAATCTATTTTTGAGCTTCTAAGGGTGCTTTTCTCCAAGTGTAAACATTTAGTGGCCATTGTATATGGTATGTGCCAAGCACCTAGAATGCAGAATGTAACGGATCTAGGTGCAAAATGTAAATCTTCTATTAAATACTAGACATACTTACTCTCTAGGGTCTCTGAATCTTTGTCTTATCATAGGAGAATGATATTTCTACTTCATGTGTATGAGATTGAATAAGACTAATGCAGAAGACTTAGATATTAACTGGTAAATAGTAACTTGATAAATGTGCTTTTATCATAGTAATATTTATATTCAGACAATTAAGTTTGTTACATGTAAATCCAGTATGCTCCTTAGAAGAAGTATTTGAGGGGCCATTAAAAAGGAGCAGAAGTATGTGTGCTATTTCCATAGAACGTACAGAAGATTTTGATTGTTTTTTTTGCTGACCAGGATCCAGGCTTCCAATAACTTGGTAATATACCCTTCTTTGTCCTGACATTCAATCCACTAGGTTTGAATGGATTTCCTACTGCCATTCAAGGGATATGGCATGAAATGCCCCAAGCCTAGCCCTGCTGGTATATTACATCTTCCTTAGCTATGGTAATTGTTTTAGGCTGGCATTTAGACCAATCAGAACCAATGAGATGAAATTAAACTTTTGTTGGAATTTCTGAAAGAAAACTTTTGCTCTTTCCTGAAGAATTTGAAACTAGAAAGACAGGGTTAGGATATACTGTAGTTACCTTGTATCTACCAGAGGTTTTATGTCTGAGATAGTGTCAGCTTGAAAAACCGTGGAGCTAGGAATCAAACTGGGTCCTCATAATCATTACTTGAGCTACATTATTTAAGTCATGCCTTAAAATTGTGGTCCAGATCATAAGGAATAGATGAAGAAACCATTGGACAGAACAGAGTTCCTTAAGTCTGAGCATAAGTAAGAATAACATGTTACTCCTTTGAAAGTGGTGACTTAAGAGTTAGGCTTATCAGTGAAAAGCCTACCTTCTCTCCTATGATTTTTTTTTTTAATTAAAAACACCCATCTCTGACTTACAACTGGAAGTTTATGTCTTTTGACTCCCTTTATCCATTTCTCTGCCCCTGGCAACCACCAGTCAGTTGTTTGTAACTGAACTTTTTTTTTTTTTTTTTTAAGATTCCACATATAAAAGATCATACAATGTTTGTCCAGTGGTTTTAATAAATGAAAGAATGGGTAGTTTGCTTTTTTAAAATTGGAGCATGGTTGGCCCACAGTATTACACTAGCTTCTTTTTTTAATTTTTTTAATGTTTATTATTGAGACGGAAACAGAGCACGAGTAGGGGAGGACTAGAGACAGAGGGAGACACAGAATCTGAAGCGGACTCCAGGCTCTGAGCTGACAGCACAGAGCCCAACGCGGGGTTCAAACCCACAAACCTTGCGATCTTGACCTGAGCGGAAGTCAGACGCTTAACCCAAGTGCCCCAGTATTACACTAGTTTCAAGTATAGGACCTGGTAACTAGACACACTGCTGCTGTGTTATGCTCACCACAGGTGTAGCTGCTTGTCCTCTATCACCATACAAATACTATTGCAATACCATTGACGATATCCCTGTGCTGTACCTTTTATTCCCATAATTTATTCATCCCATAATGAGAAGCCTGTATCTCCCCCTCCCCTTCACCCATTTTGCCCACCCCCTTCCCTTCTTCTCTCTGGCAACTATCTCTGGATTTATGGGTCTCTTTCTACTTTAGGTAGGTTTGTTTATTTTACTTTTAATAAGTAATTAGAACAGTGGATTAGGCAATAGAATGTTTATTATGTAGACTATACACAAAACATTTTATGTAATGAAAAACACACTTTCAAACCATGAAATAAATACCAGACAAAAAACAAAAAAACAAAGTGTACATTGCTAGCAAAATATGGTCATTTCCATCTAGCATCTATAGACGGTTTTAGTAAATACTTGTATATAGTGTCACTTTGAATTGTGGACCTACCTGGGGCCTTGCAGAACCTCAACTATTCATAAATAGAGATGCTTGCCCAATAAGGCACTAGCATCCAAGGTAAGAATAAGCGTTAAAGAACTAGGTACTTTATTGAACTTTTTTCTTTTTTAGGGGTATGCGGGGTGGGGGTGGGGTCAAAACCATGGATGAAAAAGGTGTCTATTCAAAATCCTGGGATTAGGAAAGAAGGCTATCACTTTTAGATGAAATAAGATTTTTTTAAATTGATCAATATTTGCTATTTTCCTTAACTACTTCATTATATAATTTCTTTGAGTTGGGAAACAATTTGGGAGAGAATAATTTGAGTTTTGAACTCAACTCTTGTTGTCACTAAAATAACTTTTAAAAAGCTTAATAAATTTTCAAAGAAATAAAATTATTGAATTGCTAGGATGACAACTTTTAAAAACTTGCAATTACAAGTTTAATACACAAAGACAAATATACTTAAATGTATGTCTTGCTGAATCTTTACAACTGGACACGTCCCTGCAGTTCCTGCTCTGATTATGGGGCTTTGGCAATAATCTTTAGCTTTTTAAATTTCTATCCAAGTTAGTTAGCATATAGTACAATGATTTCCAGAGTAGAATTCAGTGATTCATCCCTTACATATAACACCCAGGGCTCATCCCAACAAATGTCTTCCTTAACACCTCTTGCCCTCCTTAATACCTCTTGCCCATTTGGCCCATCCCATCACCCACAACCCCTACAGCACCCTGTTTGTACTATTTGAGTCTCTTATGTTTTACCACTCCCCCAACCCTGTTCTTACATTTTTGCTTCCCTTCCCTTATGTTCATGTTTTGTATTTCAAATTTCACATGAGTGAAGTCATGTAGTTGGCTATCTTGACTAATTTGTCTTAGCACAGTATACTTTAGTTCTGTCTAAATTGTTGCAAAGGGCAAGATTTTGTTTTGGGGTTTTTTTTTTTTTTTGATTGACGAGTAATACTCTAGTGTGTGTGCGCGCACACGTGCGCACATGCACGTGCATACACTACATCTTTATTCAATCATTTGTCAATGGACATTTGGGCTCTTTCCATACTTGGGCTATTGTTGATAGTGCTGCTATAAACATTAGCGTGTATGTGCCCCTTTAAAACAGGACACCTGCATCCTTTGGATAAATTCTAATAGTGCAAGTGCTGGGTCATAGAGTAGTTCTAGTTTTAATTTTTTGAGGAACCCCCACACTGTTTTCCAGAGTGGCTGCCCTAGTTTGCACTCCCACCAGCAGAGCGCAAAGGTTTTTTTTTCACTCTGCATCCACACCAACATCTGTCATTGCTTGAGTTGTTAATTTTAGCCATTCTGACAGGTGTGAGGTGGTACCACAATGTGATTTTGATTTTATATTTCCTTGATCATGAGTGATGTTGAGCATATTTTCCTGTCTGTTGGCCATCTGGATATCTTTGGAGAAATGTCTATTCATGTCTTATACCAATTTCTTCACTGGATTGTGTTTTGGGTGTTGAGTTTGAAAAGTTCGCTATAGATTTTGAATACTAACCCTTTATCTAATATGTTATTTGCAGGTGACTTTTCCCATTCCTTCAGTTGCCTTTTAGTTTTGCTGATTGTTTTCTTTGCCATGCAGAAGCATCTTATCTTAACATCCCAACAGTTAGGTTTTGCTATTGTTTCCCTTGCTTCCAGAGATGTGTTGAGTAAGAATTTGTGTGGCTGAAGTCAGAAGTTTTTGCCTGCTTTCTCTAAGATTTTGATGGTGTCTTGTCTTACATTTAAGTCTTTCATCCATTTTAAGTTTATTTTAATGTATGGGGTAAGAAAGTGGTCTAAGTTCATTCTTTGTCACTGTCCAGTTTTCCCAATACCATTGTTGAAGAGACTGTCTCTATTTCATTGGATATTCTTTCCTGCTTTGTCAAAAATTAGCTGGCCATACATTTGTGGGTCCATTTATGAGTTCTAGATTCTGTTCACTGATCTGAGTGTCTGTTTTTGTGCCAGTACCATATTTTCTTGGTGATTACAGCCTTGTAATTCATCTTAAATTCCAGAATTGTGGTGCCTCCAGCTTTGGTTTTCATCTCTAGGGTTGCTTTTCCCATCCAGGGTCTCTTCTGGTCCCATATAAATCTTTGGATTGTTTGTTTTAGCTCTGTGAAAAATTCTGGTGTTATTTTCATAGGGATTGCATTGAATATGTAGATTTCTTTGGGTAGTATCAATATTTGTTTAATTTTTTAATGTTCTTATTTTGGAAAGACAGAGACACAGACGAAGTGCATACAGGGGAAGGCATAGAGGGAGACACAGAATCTGAAGCAGGCTCCAGGCTCTGAGCTGTCACCACAGAGCCCAATGTGGGGCTTGAACCCACAAACTGGAGGATCATGACCTGAACCAAAGTCAGATGCTCAACTGACTGAGCCACCGAGGTGCCCCACAATATTTGTTCTTCTAATCCATGACCATGGAACTCCCCCCCCCTTTCTTTTTTGGTCTTCAATTTCTTTTATAAGCTTTCTATAATTTTCAGTGTATTGATTTTTTTTTTTCATCTCCCTGGTTAGGTTTATTCCTAGGTATATTATGGTTTTTGATGCTATTGTAAATGGTATTGATTCCTTGACTTTTTTTTTTTCTGTTGCTTCATAATTGGTGTTTAGAAATGCAACCGTTTTCTGAGCATTGATTTTATTATATTCTTTGCTGAATTCATGGTTCATTTCTACCAGTGGCTTTTTTTTTTTTTGGATTTTCCATATAGAGTATAATGTCTTCTGTGAAGAGTGGAAGTTTGACTTCCTCTTTGCTGGTTTAGATGCCTTTATTTCTTTGTCTGTTGAGGCTAGGACTTATAATATTATATTGAATAACAGTGTGAGAGTGAACATCCCTGTGTTTCTGATCTTAGGGGAAAAGCTCTCAATTTTTCTCCATTGAGGATATTATTAGCAGTGGACCTTTTGTATATGGCTTTTATGATCTTGAGGTATGATCCTTCAATCCCTACTTTTTTGAGGGTTTTTGTCAGGAAGGGATTATGTATTTTGTCAAATACTTTCTCTGCATCTATTGAGAGGATCATGTAGTTCTTCTCTTTTTCTTTTATTACTGTGGTATATCACAGTGATTTACAGATATTAAACCAGCCTTGCATCCCAGGTACAAATCCCACTTGATCATGGTGAATAATTCTTTTAATGTATTGTCAGATTTGGTTGGCTAGTATTTTGTTGAGAATGTTTGCATCCATGTTTGTAAGGGAAATTGGTCTGTAGTTCTCTTTTTTAGTAGGGTCTTTATCAGGTTTTGGAGGCAAAGTAATGCTGGCTTCATAGAAGAAGTTTGGAAGTTTTCCTTCCATTTCTATCTTTTTGGAACAGCATCAAAATAATAGCTGTTAACTCTTCTTTAAATGTTTGGTAGAATTCCCCTAGAAAGCCATCCAGCCCTGGACTGGTTTGGGGGAGATTTTTATTAATTACTGGTTATGGATCTGTTCAAATTTTCTATTTCTTCCTGTTTCAGTTTTTGATAGGTTAGAGGTTTCTAGATATCTCTCCGTCTCTTCCAGATTGACAAATATTTTTATATATAATTGTTCATAATATTCTCTTATTATTTATATGTCTGCAGTGTTGGTTGTGATCTCTCCTCCTTCATCCTTGATTTTTTTATTTGGGTCCTTTTTCTTTTTAATCAAACTGGCTAGGGGTTTATCAATTTTATTCTTTCAAAGGACCAGCTCTTGGTTTCATTGATCTGTTTTTTATTATTTTGATAGCACTGATTTCTGCTCTAGTCTTTATTTCCTATTTTCTGGTTTTGGGTTTTATTTGCTGTTCTTTTTCTAGCTCTGTAAGATGTAAATTTAGGCTGTGTATCTGAGACCTTTCTTTAGGAAAGCTTGGATTTTTATATACTTTGTTCTTACAACCACCTTAACTGCATCCCAGAGGTTTGAGCTGTGGTGTTACCATTTTCATTGGCTTCCATGTACTTCTTAATTTTCTCTTTTTGGTTAACCCATTCATTCTTTAGGAGGGTGTTCTTTAATCTCCAAATATTCATTGTCTTTCCAAATTTTTTCTTGTGGTTAACTTTGAGGTTCATAGCATTTTGGTCTGAAAATATACCCAGTATGATTTCAAATTTTTTTGTACTTGAAGGCTGATTTGTGTCCCAGTATATGATCTATTCTGGAGAATGTTCCATGTGCACTTGAAGAATGTGTATTCTGCTTTAGGATGAAATGTTCTGAATATATCTGTCAAGTCCAAAATATGTGCCTTTTGGTGAGATTATAGGAAAGAAAGTTCTGGGTCATTTGGAGTTGGTTGAGTAAAGGTTTGAGGTGGTTGTACCAGTATAGTCCTACCAGGAGTGCATGAGAGCTGTAGTTGCTCCATATTTTCACCAACATTTGTTATTTCCCATTGTTTAAATTTTAGCCATTCTAATGGGTGTATGGTTTTATTTTATGGCTTTAATTGCATTTCACTGATGATTACATATTTGTTTACTTGTTCTTTGGGCCTCTTTTGGAATATGATTTTAAAGTCTTCTGTACAGTAGCAGTGTTTTTATAATACTAAATATGGGAGAGGCTATAATGTTTGAAATGAGTTCCTTTTTAAAAGGGATTTAAAGATCCTTTAAGTTCACACAACATTGTAAGTTCACACATGCCTCCATCTACCTCAAAAGACATATTGTCTGATACAGAAAGTGATTTTTTTCTTGTGCTAACATAAGGAATTTGTGCGTTTTGAGGGAAAGATTCTGATTTGAAAGTTCTGATTTGAGAAAAGTTATTCTCCTGAAATTTCTCTGTAATATTGGCTTTAAATACTAAGAAGTCCTCTGAGGTTTCTAACTTAAGAATTCTTTTTTTTTTAATGTTTTATTTATTTTTGATAGAGATAGAGACAGAGCCTGAAAGGGGGAGGGGCAGAGAGAGAAGGAGACACAGAACTGGAAGCAGGCTCCAGGCTCTGAGCTAGTTGTCAGCACAGAGACTGATGCGGGACTCAAACCCACGAATGTGAGATCTGACCTAGGCCGAAGTCGGAGGCTTAACCGACTGAGCCACCCAGGCGCCCTCTAACTTAAGAATTCTACAACTACATTGCCCTTTGTTTTCCATCCATATAAGGTTATTTAAAGTAGCTATTCTGGGTACACCTGGGTAGCTCAGTAGGTTGAGTGTCCTACTTCAGCTCAGGTCATGTTCTCACATTTGGTGGGTTTGAGCCCCACATTGGACTCTGTGTTCTCAGCTCAGAGCCTGGAGCCTGTCTTCAGATTCTGTGTGTCCCTCTCTCTCTGGCCCTCCCCTGCTCATGATCTGTCTCTCTCTGTATCTCAAAGAAATAAATGTTTTTAAAAAAAATCAAACTAACTATTCTGTTAAAGCCAAAGTTGTCAAATGAATAATCAATCTTTTGATAATTTTAAACCTCATTTGCCCTTATTTGTTTGTACTTAACATATTTTCCTGCTCCTATGGATTTTTTCTTTGTTTTCAGTGCTAAGCTTAACCTATTACACATGCCCTCTAAATTAATTTCACCTGCAATAAATGTTTCAGGTAGGGTTTGGATTATCATCATTCTAGAAATGAGAAAATGGAGGCTCAGAAAAATATAAACTTACTCCAAATCACTGACCTGACAAGAGGTGGAGGCAGAATTTAAAGATAGATTTAGGGAACCAAAATCCATGACTTTTAACTATACCTTGTCCTGTAAGACTTACATAGTTCAAGCTTCTCAGACCATATAAAACCATAAAAACACAAGATTTATTTAGGTCTTGCTAATTCAACTTTGATCTCTACTTTGTTAATTCTTATGGATACGTTTTTTATTTCTATTTTACATCCTAGCAGCACTCCACATTATTGACCACTTTCATCTCCTTGAAACATTATCTTCCTTTGGTTTCAATGAAACAGTATTCTCCAACCATTCTTGATCTTTTTCTAGTGAACACTTCTATTCCCTTCCCAGAACTCAATAGCCCAGATTTCCCTTACTATAGTCTTCCCTATCAGCAAGAATGGTACTTTGGATGTTTGTATGTATCCAGTCGGCATAATTATAGTCTCAACCTACTCTCCATTTCTTCATCCTGTTAACATGTCTTTGTTAAATTTTCCTAATGGAATTTACCTTGGCTATTCATCATCCTTCTGAGGTTTTTCTCCAATTTGATCAGTTGCCTCATTCAGTTATCTTATTCGTTGCTAGGGTCCAGAACCTTCATTTTTTAAGTGAAACACCCTGGGTGTTCAAAAACACTAGTGGTTCTGGCACCTTTAGATTTGGCCTCAGAAATTGTTACAGTTCAGCTGAAGTATGATTTTTTTCATTGATTTTGATTTATGATGAGCATTTGTTTCACTTTTGTCAAATAAGAAGTCGTTTAATGGAAAATGATGTGCACCAGAAGGCAGAAGTTACTCTTGGCAAATGGGAAGATCCCTGTGTGCACTCGCATCAGCACAAAGTGCATGGGAAGAAGGATGTAGCAGAAAGTAGAAATGGTTTTATATGCTGAACTTCATTTTGAGGCACCAGTCATGACCTCTATGTTTTTTGTTAGAGCACCTTATTAATGGCTAAATTGTTATCTTTTTATTCAGCACGAAGAGTATATGAGTACCTAAATAGTCAGACTCCTTGAAAGTAGTCTCTATTAGGAAATGAGTGACAAGTAGGTCACCTGGATTTACGATAGCTGTATTTGGAAGCATAGAGTGAGGAGATAACATTAGGATGCTTTGTATTTTGAGGATGTTGGAAATACTTCCTATTCCCCCAGTACTCTCAGGGGAATAGGAGTAACGTGGTTTGTCTATTTCACAAGGATAAGTATCAGAATCAAATCTGACGGGACATCCTTGGACCAATGCATAATCCCTGGAGGTGAATCTGCATACAAATGGAGACTGGTTGTATGAAAGTATATTCCCTGTAGATGCAAATACCTTCACCTGCACTGGTGCCTGCTATAGACTATTTGTACCCCTTCCTCCCACACTCAGATTCATGTTGAAATCTAATCCCTAATGTAATGGTATCAGAATGCTATTTGGGAGGTAATTAGGTGGAACCCTAGTGAATGCAATTACTGCCTTATGAAAAAGTCCCAAGCAAGCTTCCTCATCTTTTGCTACCATGTGAGGATACCATGAAAAGATAGCCATACGAACCAGGAAGCAGACCTTCTCCAAACACTGAATCTGTAGCACCTTGATCTGAACTCCCCAGCTTCCAGGTCTGCAAGAATATTCTGTCTGCGGGATTGATAGCAGCCTGAATGGACTGAACTAGAACCTCTCCTCATGTGTTTCTCCATGTGCCCCAAATCCTTTGCTTAATACGTAGGGCAAGTTCTATGAATTGCATGTGATTCATCAAGATCAGTCTCTACTTTGTGCTGGTATTCTTCCCCTTGGCTACCGTTAGGATACCTGTGTTTTCCTTGCCCAGTCACAGTTTATACCTGAGGTCCTTCTCTGTGTCCTGACAAACTTAGCAATTGCCCTATACTTTCATTTCTTCAAAAAAATTTTTTTTGAGTAGTTTTTAGGAATCCAACATAATAATTGGATGTTCGTATACATTATGAAATGATAATGTGACTAGTTAAAAGACCTCATCAAAAGAAAAAAAAATTGAGTTAACTGTATAGCATAATTGTAAATTGCAAAGAGTAGCTACTATATTAACCATGTGTATATTCCATCCTCACGGCTTCTTTATAACTGTAAGTTTGTACCTTTGATTATAACCTTTCACCCATTTTATGTATCCTCTAACCACTTTAACTCTTCACTAAATCTATGATCTTTGTTTTGTTTTTGTTCTTTAGATGTCACATATAACTGAGGTCATGCAGTATCCGTGTGTTCAGATTTATTTCTATTTTAATTTTAAAGTATTAAAATAGTGGGTTTTGTAGGTTTCTACTTAAACCCATCATTTTTGCCATGGTCTCTCTTCATAGCACAGGCAGCAAAGTTAGTGGTTGGATGCATGGTTAAATCGGAAAATAGCAGTAACCTAGTTTTCTTACTGATTCTTTCTGGACCAGTTAGGACCTACTCAACACTCCTAAGGACAGAGGCTCCTGGGTGGCTCAGTCAGTTAAGCATCCAGCTTCGGCTTGGGTCATGATCTCACGGTTCATGGGTTCGAGCTCTGCATTGGGTTTTGTGCTGATAGCTAACTCAGAGCCTGGAGCCTGTCTTCAGATTCTGTATCTCCCTCCCTCTCTGACCATTCTTGCTCGTGCTCTCTCTTTCTCTCTCAAAAATAAATAAAATACATTTAAAAATAAATAAATAAACACTCCTAAGGACAGCATGCAAAGCAACTGCTGAAAGAACTAAGTGCTTTTGGATATTAGCAACTAAAGGCAACTAGTTCTTCCATCTCTTAGGTTGTATTAGACAAGTGTTCAACACTGCTGTCCTTTGCTGCTCACTAGGTATTCTAGCCAGTTTTGTCCTTGTCTTTGCTATTTAAAGATATACAAAGCCACTAGAAGCCAGTTGGTGGGGTGCATGAATATTACGTGTGTACACACGCACGTGCAGGGTATAGAAGCTGAGTAGTTCTACCGTCAGTGTGTACTGTATAGCCCAAACTTTCTTATTAAAATGGTATGACCACTTTTGCTATAGTGTAAATCTATAATCATTTTTCAGTAATACTAACTTGCTTTGCAATTAATGCCTGACAGCAATGGTTTAAAAAGAGGAGTAAATATATAATGAGAAATTAAGTTCTCTGTTTGTTTTCAAGAAAACAGATATACTTACCTTGTACAAAAGGTGCTCCATACTCACTGTCTGCTATGAGTAACAAAATTTTACTGATCTTAGGAAAACAAGAAGGTAAAATCTGATAATCAGCATCTAAATCAAAAGTTAGGAGTTACTATAAGAACCTTGTGTTCAAAGATGACAATGTTACATGTACAGCAGCCTTATAAAACTTACATGCCTTAAAATACTAGTCTTGAAACATTATTTTTCACTTAATCAAATGAATGATTTAAATTTTGCTGAGTTTTAAAAGAAACTTTTTTTTTTTTTTTGCAAAAAAAAAAAAAAGCACAGCAGTAGCTATTAACAGGTTAGTCAATTAGCTGAGAAACAACTTCCCAAATAGGGAAATGTTGTCAGTTCTGAATCAATCATCAGATGCTCCATCAGTTAATTCCAAAAATGTTAGCTATTTTGCTTTAGATATGTCAATTAGCAATTACAGAAACATCATCCTCAAGTAAAAACTTAAAATTGGTAATGTGTTAGTTGTTTTTAAGCAATAATACGAATACAAGTTTTGTTGTGGCATAGGTCTGTGGCCAAGAATCATGTCCTAACTAAAACCCAGAGAACAGAGAGATACTTCATTTATGGAGCATATATAATCCTTAATTTAAATAAAATGTAATAACATATCAATGGAAATAAACACAGTTCTCAAAACTTAAAAGATGTGTTAGATATATGCATAACTAAACCACAAAGCATTTTTCTGAAGGCTAATGTTGAAAACAATTTGGATAAGTTTTTCTTTTTTTCCCATCAAGTGGATTTTACAAACGCATGAGACTTGAGGTGCTACTTTGAAAATCAACCGAGGTGTACAAAGATTCTTAACTTTGAGCCTACTACTTTATTTTTGTAATTTGTTCAAAGTCTGTTATATAACTTTAATCAAAATATTTATCAAAGAGGGACAGAAAAAAATCTTATGAAGCTTATAGCAAATTGACTAAAAAACATGCTTGCAAGCACAAAGGCATTCAAGTTGAATCTAGAAAAGTAAGTTTAACTTGAACAAATTAAACAGTGAAAGCTCAATATACTAGACTTAATTTTGATATAATTTGAAGCCTCAAAATTTTAAGTTTTTAAATGAGATTTAGTTACTATTTTTTAATTGGATGCATTTATATTACCCTAATGGAACAAATATGATAATATCTAAAATATTACATCTAAATTTTGTATCTAAATATGTTTATAAGTGTGTTGTATACATACACACCCATAATACACTATTCAGCCATAAAGAAACGAAATCTTTATTTGTGACAACATAGAACTTGAGTGCTGTACTAAGTGAAATAAGTTGGAGAAAGATGTATGGCATGATTTCACTGTTACGTGGAATCTAAAAAGTAATGAGAATCTAGACTCACAGAACAGGTAAGTGGTTGCTACAGGGGCAGAGAGTTGAGGGTGAACTGGATCAAGGGGATTAAGTACAAACTTCTAGTTATAAAATAAATCACAAGGATGGGGAATATCCTTAATTTTGTAAGGTGACAAGTTGTAACTAGAATTACTGTGATGGCAATCTGGCAATGTTGACTCATTGTAATACACCAGAACCTATACCTCAAATTGAACAAAACAACTTCTATTGAAACAGGAATGGATATCCACCTACCTTTGCATCTCTAAACCTATACATGGCTGAGAAGTTTTTGGACTTTTGCTCACATAAATGGGTAGATAATGGACTGGGCTGGAGAGGACTCTAACACTGATGCTTTGACAATGATATGAGGCATTTTTTATGCACTAAACTATCTCAACCCCTTTCATGGCTCCTTCTACAGTCTGACATGTGAAAAGTATACTCCATTTTGGTAACAGAATATCATACACACACACACACACACACACACACACACACACACAGAGCTAGAAGGGAACTTAGAGTTGACAGCAAATGGTAGAAATGGAAAAGCAACAGTATCTAATTTCAGACAAGTTTCTTCAATCACCATTTGCCACACAGTTTAGACCATATAAATACAGTAATCACATGATTTGAGAAACACTAAGGTTTTTTATAAACTAATCACATGTGTCTCACTGCTCTCCAAACCTAATATCTCCAAATTAATCTTCTAAGAAACTAAAATTGTTACTATAATGCAATTTCGTAGAATCCCCCTTACAGAAAGAATCTAACAACATGGCTGGCTGGGATTCTGGGAAGTATTACCCAGCCCCTCCAAGCACCTGTGAACAGGGGAGAACATAAACAATTGATGATATGAGTTGCCAATAGATAGTGGCCACAGAAACCTTATTTATTATTCATTTTAAGGAAAACTCATGAAATGGAAAGATACACAAAAATTTCAAGAGAATAGTTATCTGTGAGAAGGGAGGGGGGTATTGACTTCATAATAGTTCTTTAGAAACCCAATGCTGTGAAACAAATGTATAAAAATATTCATATAATTTATTTTTTATTTATATTTATGTTTTTGTTTTTTTTAAATAATCATATAATTTAGATGGTAGCTGCATATTTGTTCATGTCTTATAATTTTTAAGCATTTTATAAATGAAAAGAAACAGCAATTCAATAAAGATAAATCAAAATAAATAAGGTAGAAGCAGCCAAAATGTACTTCTCTAAAAGTTTTTCCAGGCTCTGTGCTCAAGATGCTTGGGAAAGTGTGCTTCTCCAACCACACAAGATTATTACAACTATATATAGTCTCTGCAGTTGAAGCTATAGAAACTTTCACAACACAGAAGTAAGTTGTATTCTTCTTTTAGATCCTTGAGGCAAATCTCTTCACTAAATGTCTTTTTGGAAAAGGTGTATGGCAGTAAGTTGTACAACACAGTTAAGTTTATCTTAATACTTAAAGGATAAATGTTTTGTGAATGTGTTCATATATACTAGGATACCTGGTTCTAACAACATGTAGAGTAAAAATGGAGCTGTTTTTATCCCTTGTAAAAGACTAGCAACCAGACTACTTCCTCCTGGTCTTCTAATGTGCACATTATCACACTGCTAGTATAAGCTAGACCAAATGTTAACATTCAGGGTTTTTTTTTTACCTTCCAGTGACTCAATGCTTCTATAGAACATGATTTTGCCCCCCTTTGGATATCTTCCATGAAAATACCTTTTTTTTTTTTTGTAAGAATATTTCAGTTATGTTAACATCATGATTTCTCTATTAGAAGGGCTTCCATTTCTTCTTAGAGTCCCCATAACTATCATGTTATTATCTCCTTTGCTTTAATTTCCCAGCCTGTATTCTTTAAGAGACAGTGCATCAGCTTATTTTGAGATTGTAAATTGGGAAATATCACCAAGAAAATATTTGTGGCAAGTATATGTATTTCTAAGCAAAGCCCTGTGCCATGTGCCTCTTTATTTTATCAATAAATATGATTAAACATTATAAATTGACTTAATTTTTAAATATCATCATATGTACAAAACTCAATGTCCAGATGTACTTATTTTTTGGTCAGATATGGTCACCTTAGTGTATTGACACAACAGCCTAGAATTAAAGACAAATGGTAATAAAGTGAATCTGTGTTGAGTCAGATACTTGCAAAAAAAATTATTAAATTCCTTGACCCTCCTTTTCTAGCCTAGATGGGCCAATCTCAAATTTCTCTTAAATTTAAGAACATAGAAGGTAAATCGATTTTGAGAGAGTGTGCAAGTAAGGGAGGGAGGGGAAGGAGAGAGAATTCCAAACAGGCTCTGTACTGTCAGTGCAGACCATGACATGGGGTACAAATTCACAAACCATGAATGAGATCATGACCTGATCCAAAGTGGAATGCTTAACCAACTGAGCTGCCCATGAGCCCCTATTGTTGTTGTTGTTTTTATTTGTGTATATTTAAAGCATACAACTTGGGGGCGCCTGGGTGGCTCAGTCAATTAAGCATCTGACTTCAGCTCAGGTCATGATCTCACAATTCGTGGGCTAGAGCCCTGTGTCAGGCTCTGTGCTGACAGCTCAAGCCTGGAGCCTCCTTTGGATTCTGTGTGTGTGTGTCTCTCTCTCTCTCTCTCTCTCTCTCTCTCTCTCTCTCTCTCTGACCCTCTCCCACTCACACACACACTCTCTCTCTCTCTCTCTTTCTCTCTCTCTCTCTCTCTTTCTCTCTCTCTCTCAAAGATAAATAAACATTAAAAAATTTAAATAGGCAACATGATCTAATGTATACACACAGTAAAATGACTATAGGCAAGCTAATTAATATGCCTTTCACATAGTTACCATTTTGTGTGTGTGTCTGTGATAAAGCACCTGAAATGGACTCTTAGAAAATTTCCAGTATTTAATTTGGTACTTCTAATTTTAGTCATCAACCTGTATATTAGATCTCTAGACTTATTCTACATAACTGCCATTTTGAACCTTTTGACCAACATCTCTTCATTCTCCTACCTCACTGCCCCTGGTACCTACTGTTTTGTTTCTATGTATTTGACTCTTTTAGATCCCACATAGTGAGATTAAGCAGATTTTCCCTTTCTGTGTCTGGTTTATTTCACTTAGCATAATGCCCTCCAAGTTCATCCATGTTGTTGCAAATTTGCTCATCTGCAGCAAAATGTGAAGATTTAACACTTTCAGTTTTGTTGTTCATAATCTACTTCACCCTACATTGCCTAAATAGACTTATTTCTTCATCTCTTTCAAAGTACCTAACTTCCTGTTGTTGTTGTTGTTGTTGTTGTTAAGGGGTCATTAATATATTTGGTTCTTATGTCAAGGGATAGCTCCTGGGGAAATCATCCATGTGAAAATGCAGAGGCTAAAACAAGGCTAACTTTCTTGTGCTAATTGGCTCTAAAAAAGGAGTAAAAGGTGGACTGACTTATGGAATGTGGCTAAATTTAGTTGAGAAGCATTTAAAGACCAAGAGTAACATTGTGATAACATAGGGTGAAATGCAAAATCAATGCATTTGTTTTATTAGTGGTCTCTATTACTGTTTGTTATAATCATTAAAATTTACTTTCAACTAAGTTGTTTCCTTAGACTACATAATCTATAGAAATGATGCTTGATTGGTCTAGCAAACAATTATTCCTAATAAATTTAGGACAAAGCATGCTGTTTCTAACCTTATTCAGTATAAGCTCTTCTAATGAAAACTTAGTTTAGAGTCAACTCTATCAAGTAATCCCTACTTAATTATAATTATATATAACAAAAAGTTATACTCTTCAAAAAACCAAAAAAACCCCCACAAAAACTAGCTTTATTTCTATCTTTCCTATCTCAGTCTCTGATCTACCTAGATAACCATCATATTAGTTTTTTATCTTCTAAAATTTCTTTATTCATACATGACACAAAACTATTCTAGAAAGGTCAACAGTATATTCTCTTGGACACTTTTTCAGATCTTTCATATACTTTTTCAGTTTCATAATCATATATGTATGTATATACTTTTCATAAATACTTGTACATAGTTGGTTATCCTGATCAAAGAATGGGCTTTTATCACTTTTTCCTTTGGAAGATTTTTGATTTATAATTTAGATACTAGAAGACCATTTTTTGTCCCTGTGGCTGTCTAATTTACATAGAGCTTGAGTTTAAAGTATCTAAGTTTCTATAAAGTAGGGATTTTGTCGTACTTTTTTGTTTTTTTAGATCCTTTAAGATATATGCACATAATAGGAACCAAAAAAGTGTTAGTGTTCTTTATGTTCATAAGATCCTCTTTTTTTCTGCTTAAAGACTATGCTTTTATTGGGGGAGAATGAAGCTTATACTGTAATCTTGACATCTCTCCCTTACTGTGCCCTGAGAACTTCTTAATTTTTAGTGATTTAAATCCAGATGGAGCACTTTGAATCCTTATATTTTATTATATAGTGGTGATCTCAAGGGTCGCATTTGGAATTAAGATGGATGGGTAGATGATCAACAGTCAGAATGACATGCTTGTGTATGAAGAAAGAAGGAGGCCTATACATAGAAAAAAACAAAGCTGACCCTGCAGACCAAAGATGATGAAAGGGATCATTTGGCAGTATTCATCCAACAACTTTGTCAGAACCTACTTTATATGTGCATTGTACTAGCTCCTTGGGAAACATTAATAAACCTAACAGTCATGACCTATGTCTTCTGAGAGTTTAAGTTCCCACAGAGATGGGCACAATAGATACATAATGAATGAATGGGTATAATCCTAGAATAAATACATAATAGAAATTCTCCAAAGAGCCAAGAAATCAAAAAAACACTTGAAAGAATGTAACAGGGAGAAATACTTTAGATGGGAGGAAGTTGGACAGAACAGAACTCTTCTGAAAAAGTGCCCTTTAAGCTAAGAACTGCTTAGAGAAGAACATGGACTCTGAATGCTCTTGGTCTCGTGGTGGCTCTCCAGGATCTGGTTCAGCTTTTTCACAGCATCCAGGTGCCTTCCCTGCCATTGCATTTTGGTAGATAGTTCTGTTTCTGTAACTTGAGACCAAAGAATCTTAACTGATATAAATTTTGAAAGTTGAGTTGATAGGGAAATAAGATATGTGAGCATAAGCATAAAAATGCATTATTCTGGTATTTGATCTTGAAATTGGCATGAGTAATTATGTCAATAAATAAAACCAAATATGTCTATATTTTAATAGCATTATTTCCTTAAAAATAGTTCATCTGAAATGTTAATTTTGTAAGGAGTTCTAAATTGTAGAATTTTTGAACACAGAAAAAGCCTTAAGGAAATGGTCTCAATTTAAAGTTAGGAAGACAGAAAAATATCCAGGGATGATATAGAACTAATTGATAGACTTGTAGGGTTAATCTTGGTTACACTGACATTTTAAAGCTTTCTTCAAAAGTACTGGTCAAGCCACTTTCTAAAAACATATAGATGTGCCTAAAGATATCGATGACTCCTCGATCATATTCCAGTTTTTGACAGAGGAAAGAACGATCAGCAAATGAACACCAACAACAAAACTGGGGCAGGGGGGATGTGACTAGTAAGCTTTAGGCAGATTTCTTACAATATTGCTGGAATCTAATTTTGATTTCAATTTTCTCTTTATTGATTAGTACTACTACTTAAACTAGAGTCTGATCATGCAGAACTGGAAATGCCAGCAGTCATTATCTAGATGGGCTTTAAACGTGTGTACTAAGCAGCAGTGTACTCAGGACATCACAATGCACCTAAAATACATCAAGGATGCCCCTAGGGCCAAATGATGGCACAAACTGATTACATCATTCGTTGGCAGTAAAAGCTGGAGGACATTGAGATCACTGCAGCAATGCCCAGTGCCAAGACCTGGACCAACAACTCACTGGCCTCTTGAATCTCTTCTAAAGGTAGAACACAAGAAAACTGTAAGCCCAGTTAAAATGGTTAAATATAACACTTAATTTATCATTACTGGGGGGGGGGGAAGAACCCTCAACATGCTAATTAGCAAATGCTTAGTGTAATTTATTAAAAGATTTAAGCACAGATACTTTAAAAATATTCAAAGAGAAAAGCCCATTTGGAATATTAGTGTTCATGGTAGGTGAGGATCGCTCGTGAAGGATATTTTTCTTTTCTTTTTTTTTTTTAACTTAAAAGTTGGAAATTTTTCAACCAACTGACTACTTAAAATAAGGGCCAGTAAGAGCAATTTCAGGCCAGAAGGTATGAAGAGGCAGATAAAGGACTCATTTTCTCTGGGCATAAAACTACTTCTCTCTCTGCATATGTATCAAAACACTCACTTTAGTAATATTTAAACTTGTGATTCTAAATTAGTGCTCTCTGAGGTATTCAACTCCTAATCCTAGGGCTGCATAGATGATGATAATTGAACAGATACTTGTCTCCATCAAATTTAATAACCTGTTTCTCCTTACAGGTCGCAAAATACTATAAACACAGAGACCTCAGGTAGAAAAAAGTCTAATGCCCTTTTATGGCCTGTGCTAGGTCTTTTAAGCAGAATGCATTTGAATTTTTATACATAGCAAAATGATCTTTTAAGCTTTTCATTTCCACACAATTAGGAAATTAGAAGATTAAAATCTTTAAACATGTTCAAGGGTCTTGGAACCATCCATCACTTGCCTAACAATGTCAAATACTTAGTTTTTTTTATTAGCTATCCTAAGAATTATGAATCCTAGTAGGAGGGAAGGCCAGAAATCCCAGTGTTCATTTTATATATTTTGGATAAGTCTTTAATCAGATGTTTCTTGAGAACATTTTCTCCTAGTGTGTGGCTTCTCTTCCAGTTCTCCTATATTATCTTTCATGCAACAAGCGTTTTTAATTTTAATGAAGTCCAGTTTATCCATTCCTTCATAGATCAGATCTTTGATATTGAATCCATAGAGGAATCACTCTAACCATGATCATCTAGTCTTTCACCTTTTGTTTTTAAGGAGTTTTATGGTTTTAAGTTTGTATCATAGACCTATTAACTAATTTTTGAGCATTATAAAGTCTATCGATTTAGTTTCTTATGTTTGGATGTCCAGTTTTTCCAGCACCATTTGAAGAATCTATCCTTGCTTCACTGTATTCTTTGTCAAAGATCATATGGAGTCTATTTCTGGACTCTAATTTTGGGCTCTAATTCCATTGATCTGTTTGTTTATTTTGCCATTACTATTTTGCTATTCTTGATTACCATAGATTTATAGTAAATCTTGATGTAGGGAAATGTTCTTTTTATAGACACAGGCTTGTCTTTGAAGATGTAAATGGATAAGTGGGATAATGGGAAAGGACGGGAATTAAAAATTTGGGATAAGTCAATTAAATAGGATTTAGAGGATGTTTGAGGAAGCTTTTATGAGCTAAACTTATCTGACTTACAGGATGGAAGAGATAGGCAGCTGATACAATAGGAATTGTGACTTTTAAGAGTGTTTCAAAAACTAGAATTTAAAAAATGCCTATAGGTATAAGGAATATGACTTAGGTGTATTCTAGATACTATTTAAAACAAGATTTTTCTCTAATCTTGTGCTTCTGGACAAGCTACAGAAACAAAAAAGGTTGGGAAAAACACAAGTATTTTAGAATTCTCCTAGAAGACTAAATGTAATTAAACAATTAAAGTTTTTTAAATCTTATTTTTGGGAGAAGGGAGAGCTTAAACAACAATCCTTTTTTTCCCACAGTTCAAAGGGGTGGAAATCCAAGATCAAAATGCCAGCAGTGTTGGTTTCTTTTTGGCTTGTATATGGACACCTCCTTGCTGTTACCTAACTTTTTCCCTGTGTGCACAAACACTCCTGTTGTCTCTTTACCTTCTAACATCGGATACCAGCCCTATTGGATTAGGGCTCCACTCTTACAACCTCATTTAGCCATAGTTACTTCCTTGAAGGTCCTATCTTCAAACATAGTCTCACTGAGGCTTAGGACTTCAACCTATAAATGGGGGAGGCGGGGGCAGTGGCAGCGGCAGCGGTGGTGGTGTCATAATTCATAATATTCTGCTTCATTTCCTTGCTTTGAAATGTTTTGAGAAATTTTATTAACATTTATTGTCAAGTTAGCTAACATACTGTGTATGTAGTGTGTTGACTTTGTGAGTAGATTCCTGTGATTCATCACTTACATACAACACCCAGTGCTCATCCCAACAAGTGTCCTCCTCCATGCCTGTCACCCATTTTCCCCTCCTTAAAAAGAAGTTTGAAAACAACTAAGACCCTAGGGATATCTTTTAGTGATAACTCTCTGCTCTATGGGTTATATATAAAACTATGGGTGGATTAGGAGATTACTTATTTTTTTTACAGTAACTATTTCTATATTTAGACATCATTTCAAATATACAAGTGGTTTCCTTCAAGGGTGGAATTCACAATCTCTACTGGAGGAGTATGGAAACAGACATGGGCCCAGAGTAAGAGTGACCAATGAAGAATTAGGATCTAGAGGTAAAAGGTCAGATTAAGAAACTCACAATCTGAAATTTAGGAATGAGTAAGCATTCTGGTGAGCCAACAAACCAGCTATTTCCAGAGGACAAATGAGCTTTAACTAGCTTGTCCACCATCAGTTTGTATTCACTACCTGGATTGCCCTATGGACATAGTTTCTGGAGCCAAGGCTAATGCTGGTGAGTCTGAGATGCAAATACAGTGGTGGTGGGTATGCTTTCCTTGAACTTGCTATTCCTATGCCAGATATAGGTGGGTTTTTTTTTAATTGGCCTGAAATAGACCACTAGAGCAGGTGGTGGTTTCTGACTTTAATGAGTCAGCCCATCATCTGCTGTTGAGACCGTGAATGTAGAGAGTCAACAATTTTGCTTTAATTGCTTCCATCAATGGACATGGTAAAATGTAGGAAACAGGATTGATGGTGGTAGATTTGAAATTCCATTTGAGAGATATTGTGTGCTCCATATTGGACTTATATGGGGTATCTGACAGAATAGTTTTGAATTCTTCATGTTCTGAGTCTCCAAAACATTCTCCATAAATTTGTCTAGATGTAATAGCCACTGGGACTACCCTTAAAGATATCCAGGTTAGGTAATGAAGATTAGTCAAATGGAAAAGAATATAAGTGGAAGGAAACCTTTGATAGGTCTGTTAAACACAGAATAAAATACTAGGTAATCAATTTTTGGATTGGTGGTTTTTAATGTACTTGTAGGAATTTGTAAATATTTTTCTCATCCAAAATGTCCAATAAGCAGACAAAATACTTATAGATCTTTATTATAAAGGAAAAATGGTTCAGAGATTGGAGGCATAAAAAATTTTTTTGAAATCAATAAGTTGGGGAAGTATTTGGAAGAGTGATATTAATCAACAGATCAAGAGTGGTAGGTAAGACACATTCACCAGAGATTGGGATATTCAAATACTAACCCTCCCTTATATACACTTTCAGCTTCCCAAGAAACTTGGCTATCACTCCGCAAACATAACTAACTCAAAGCTACACAAAAGTGATAGGATTTTGTTCTTAGTTATGTGTTCTGTCCTGCACAGCCATATGGATGGTTGCCTGTACGTTCTCTGCAGATTCTATATCCAGGCGTCTACATGTTGGCATAATGTCATTCTTCTTGGGATCTAAGGTTCTAGCTCTCTTGGTTTCTAATGAAGTCCCTCCCTAGAGGCAAATCATTTCCTGAAACCTGTCTCCACTTCCCTTCCTTCTCTCCTACTCTCTAGAGCTCCTTCCTTCCCAGTGAAAGATAGAGGGTATTACATCTTTTTCTCCTGAGACTCAAGGTACCCATCTTTCTAAGGGAGACATACTATGTTTCCAAAGTATGTTTATATCCCTGCCTATTCTAGGCTAGGTCTGGACCTTTTATTGGTAAGGAAAGGTAGTCCTGTGGAAAGGCACATACCAAAATTGGTTAATGTTTCACATCACTTTTTATCTTAAATTATAAAGGGCTTTGAATATCTCAAGTACATCGTTTCCACAAGGAAAACTCAGGAATTGTGTAATACTGGGAAATATAAAAACAATCTTCTGTTCTTGATACTATTACTGAGAATTAAAATATTGTCGGAGAACATATCCTTAGAAGACAGAGTCTACATTTTAAAAACTTGATAATCATTTAATAGTTTGAATTCTATTATTCTAGAAATGTTGCATAATTCAAAAGCAATTGCCTGAGGAAAAAATTTGGAGGTTTTCAGGGATGCCTGGGTGGATCAGTCGGTTAAGCGATGGACTTTGGCTCAGGTCTGATCTCCTCATTTGTGGATTCAAGCCCCACGTCAGACTCTGCTGACAGCTCAGAGGCTGGAGCTTGCTTCAGATTCTGAGTCTCCCTCTCTTTCTGACCTCTCCCCTTCTCACACTCTGTCTCTTTCAAAAATGAATAAACATTAAATATTTTCTTCTTAAAAACTGGAGTATCAGAATTTGATCTTTACCATCATTCCTCACCCTCTTTCTTCAGAGGCCTCTTTATCTTCCTTTCTTCCTTGGTCACCCTATACTGTGTCTCTGGGGGCTTACCCTGTGTTTTAATCTCTGTTTCTTTTCTGTCTGTGGTCTCATTTACTAAAGTGTTCTAATGAAGTTTTGAAATGCTACCACCATTGGGTATTATTAACACCTTTATGAGGTGTTTGACACAATTTTGAGATGGAATGAAATGACCATAAAATAGAGGACAGATGTGAGATCTTTACGGTGGGTGAAATTGCTTAGCACAAATTCTGTGATGGGGAATAGTTAATCTCTCAATCTCTCTCTCTCTCTCTCTCTCTCTCTCTCTCTCTCTCTCTCTCTCTCTCTGTCTCTCTCTCTAAACCCTTAAAGCAAGAACATCACTGATTCTGTAACTTCTATAATCCTATGTAGGTAAGAATGACAATTCTGTTAACTCTTTCCTGTGTATTTAAAATTTTCAATTTCAACTACAGCTACTTCTGATGTTATGAGTTTGTTAGCATTCACAAAACAGTGAAAATGGATTTTGGCCAAAAGCTAATTTAAATGAAGAACCTCAAATTTTAAATATACTTAGGTGTTAATATAGGCTTAAACATGTGAAGGTATAGTCATTTATACAGTTGGAACTAAACATATGAAGTGGCAATTCTTACTATTAAATATTTAATGGCCTAAAAGTAAGAACTGTTACCTTCACACAATAGATAATATAGATGTTATTTCCCAATTTTTCAATGCTATATGTAATATCTCAATTTTATAGGTAGAAAACTTCAAAAAGGAAAAGGTAGCTTTTAAATCACCTTTTTTCTATGGTTCAATACCTTTTCATTAAACTTGTAAAACATGATTTCATAATATTGAATTCCATAAGACTGTTATTTAAAATTCTTGAGAGATCTGTCATTATGTAGTTTCACTGTCTATCAAGAATTACAGGAATGGGATATCTTTCCTTAGAGGCCATGAGTAAACCAAATACCAACTATGAATTATACATTCTATACACATATCACAGCATTCTTATTTAGATATGGAAGATACCTTACATTAGGCTGGCCGATTTCTTTCCAGTAGCTCTTAGAACTGTACCCTCAAACTAAATGCATTTAAAAAATTCACCTAAAACTTTGAACTTCATAAATTCCCTCAGGGGAAATACTTTAAACTTAATTTTGAAATTCATTGATTAAATATATTGCTCCCATTGCAATCTCCTTTTCATTTTTGATTAAGGAGAAACCCATAAAATTCCTTAAACTTAATTATTTGTTCAAAAAGCATAATATACACTGAAATATACTTATTTTTCCAACTTCTGTTACTTCAACCTCAGCCTCTCCCTTGCTATAAGCTTCCATTTAGAAGGAAGGGTGTAAACGAAAATGAGTCCTTTAAATTATGTAAGTTCAGTTTCAAGGATGTTAAGTCTTATGTCTGGTTATTAAGTGAACACTGTCATATCTTTAAGGATTGTATTTAGGTATAAATGGATGAACTAAGAATTTTTAGCTTGCTTTTAGAAACTGTATACACAAGAGTTGGCATGGGCACCTGGGTGATTCAGTCAGTTGAGTGTGATTTTGGCTCAGGTCATGGTCCAGTGTAATAGGATCAAGCCCTCTCCCCACCCCCCACCACCCTGCAATGGGCTCTGTACTGAGCATGGGGCCTGGCTAAGATTCTCTCTCAGTCTCCCTAACTTTGCCCCTCTCCCACTGCTGTATGCTTGCTTATTCTTGCTAGTTCTCTTAAAAACAAAAAAACAAAATAAAACCAAAACAACAACAAAACCTTCAGCAAAAACGTGACTAATGTAGGTTTTTGGGGTTTTCTTGCAGTAAATAATTATTGGCTGTAATCAAGGAGCTAGATGACCAACAATGTTAATTTAAAAAAAAAAAAAAAAGGCCCGTAGGGCTATTTAACCTTGAAACTGTGCTCTCTTTTAGAAGTTAGACTGAGATTCAATGTTTACCATCATCAAACTTCAGAATACCCAGAGAATAGAACCGGTGACCAGAGCCACAGTACCACTTCTGAAGCTAACAGATCTTCTAGATTCAGGGTTTCTACAAATCAGGGCAGTGTTAGAGCTATAGAAAAATGAAATACAAGTTCTTCTGAGAAAGGGAACTACACAATACACACAAATAAGTATTTACCTCCCTTCCTCCTTGCCCCCCCCCGAGGGGGGGGGATTCTAATGACCTAAGTGCTAAAACAGGGCTGTGTTAGATAAGAAAAGTATCTGATTTAAATTGGACCAAACCAAACCCAAATTAAATCCTACCAACAATAAAGAATAAATTTAACATTATCACAGAAGTATAAGAAATTATTATGTTGATGTATGTAAAAATTTTTAAAAATCACAATTAGATACTGATTTTTCCTAAAACAAATCAGTATCTTTTGTATTTGGGCTTTATGTGTAAAAATATATTCAGACTTTCATGAGGATTTCTTTATTTCTGTATTCTCCCAACCTTACACTTCACATGAAGGTAGTTGATTCATAGAGGCCTCTTGCCTTAGCAAGATGTGAAATGAAATTAATGTTTTAGAAAGCCTAAGTTTGTTTTTGCTTTCCAGAACCCTGCCTGCATTTACCAGGGTTATTTAGTTTAGAGAGGAGATAATAATTTGCCTTGAACTAGGATGGTCAGGAGGTCTGCAGGCACAAGAGTGGTTAGTGATCCCTAGCCCTCTCACACCCTGCATAGCTCTTCATCAACCAGAGCCTTGTATAATGAATAGACTATAAAAGTTAATGGCCTTAGGGTACTGTAAGGGAAGATGGACTTGAAACATCCTCACATGAACTGGGCAGAAGGAATTTCAGGGAATTGGCACAGACTGGAGATCTGGTTGGAATGGGAGTAGTACGGGAGAATGTGTGTGGCGTAAGACTGGCAGAATCCTGAGTGTCCATGACTGAACTTCCCACCATCACCAAGGGATGGGCCTTAGAATCAGATGGAGTTTGTTTCAACGAAAGTAAAATACTATAATACTTTCTGAACATGTGTTTTGAATAGTGTTCTAATTCTTTCTGTATCTGGATAGGCATAGATATTTAAAGATAAACAGGGATTGTTATCTGTCAATTTGGGTATAAATTATATCTAGATATCATTGCTAATTTCATATTTATGTGTCTTTAAAGGTCCATCTTTATGTGCAAGGAATGGTATATGTGTAATAGAAGTCTTAACGTTACCTATTAATGTACATTTAGTACACTGCTCCGGAGTCCCTGAACTCGTAAAACTTACATGGTGGTGATTGCCCCATAGGGCTACCGACTTGCTCAATTTCGTTCGATAGTTTCCCTCTCATTCCAGCTGGCTGAGTGCGTCAGACTAAAGTGCCATATTTCCCTAAGAATAGACTATGTCCCTCTGGTTTATGTGGGGTCTGAAGGACAGGAACCTAGAACAAGTCCAGGCACAAACCCATGACTCAATGACACAAGCTCTCCAGTTACCTTCCCTAGTTTTACAGGTCTCTTATTGTTATACGGAGTTCCTAGAAACTGACCCTTGTTAGGTATACAATTTCTCCTCTTGACACAAATTATCCCCAACTTTTTCTGTCATCCAAGTTAAATTACAACAAACATCTTGGACAATTTTCTTGAAAATGGAGTCCTAGATTAGTGGAAAATATACTAAGCAAACAATTCTGAAATTTGTTTTTAGCCCCAACTCAGCAATAGGCTAAATTTATGATCTTGGATAAATTACTTAGCTTTCTGAGACTCAGCTCCCAAATCAATAAACTGCCTTACAAAGGTGAGTTATTATCATCATTATCTTGTATTGCCATCCATTTTCAAATATAAATTAATTTTAACCATTGATTCTTGAGTTCTGAATCTACTGTTCAAGCATAGACTTAACATTTGAAGCCGTATCTTAACTGAGAAAAAAAATTAATTCCTTTTTAAAACCTAATATTTATTTTAAACTTCTGGTAGTGTTCTGAGGTCCATCTCTTTCACACATTGAAGCAGTCCTGCTTTAAGAAGTATTTTACTAGTATTTGTGGAAATAATAACCCTAAATTTTATTGCAAAGAATAAATGAACAGTTATCCCACAGCATAGTTCTGTCTGGATAAACCTAATCCGTTAACCTAAAGACATTTCTCTCTTAAAAATGGTTCCAAAGAAATTTGGATCAAATAAATTGAAAGAACTTCATTTTGCAGGCATGTAAAAGAAAGAAATTTGACTTTTATACCAGTGAAATCTTAAAAGTTTTTAAATATCGCCAAAACTTTACATTAGATAAAAACTGATGAACAGGAATATAAAAAATTTTTCCAGAATTATATTAGGAACATGCATAGAAATAAAAAGGGTCATTATTGGCTGGGGACTGATACTATAAAAGCACTTTGTACAAGATGTGAAGTGATTTAAAAAATTGCAATTTTATTGGGTAAAAGAAACCATAATACTGAAGTTTATGAGCACCTTTGAATTGCTTCTGCTTTACATAATTGTTCCTGCACTTTGCATTTGCAAGTATCTAATGTGACCATCTTCTCATTTATTAACTTATGTCACAATCATAGCAAACAGCATAGGAGTGTGGGGTGTTTTTGTTTTTTTGCTAATCTGGCATTGTTGAGTACTGATTTTAGAATCTCTCCATAATTGCTGCACCATGTAGCACTGCTTTGTGTGGAATTTTCTTACTTTACAAATGCAGGGAGATTTTGAGTATTTAAAATTGCTGAAATATCCACATTAAAAATTGCAGATAAAAATGTACATCTCCTGGAATCATTACAAAGTGAACTGAGCATAAGACCCCCCCCAAAAAAAATCATCACCCTTACACCAGGAGCCTCCTTCTTATGTCTTTGATTACCCTTGTTTGGGTTAGGTAGTAACTGAATCTGTAGATTCCTGATGTCTAGATTAGTTTTGATTGTTCTTGTACTTTATAAAACCAAACTCCTACTGTAAGTGCTTCTCATGGAGTTCTTTCACCAACAGGATCTTAATTCATCCATATAGTTCTGCATATCAGGAAATTATGTCTCTGTTTTATAATCAAATGTGTTGAATAGATCACACTTTATTCTATTGAGCATTTGATTAGGTTCCAATGTGGGTCTATTATGAGGTAGTTCTACTTAAAACAACCTAAAAATAACATTGGGGGTATTATAGAAACATTTATTTTGAGTATAAGCTTTGTGAAATTGCTAACTTTGTAAATCACAAACAACTGAATATTGACAATTAGATAAAACATAACCTAGTGTCTAAAAATAGAATTGTTGGGTCATATTGTACATGTTGTTGTTTAGTAGATGTCAAAGAGTTTGCTAAAATCTGAACTGCCTGGCTACAAGTCATGTATTACTTTCAGGTTGTTCCATAATATTTCTTATCATTATCTTTTATTATTTTTGAGAGAGAAGACGAGTGTGCAGGGGAAGGGCAGAGAGAGCAGAGGAAATCCCAAGCAGGATCTGTGCTGTCTGCCCAGAGCCCCATGTGGGGCTTGGACTCACAAACCATGAGATTATTACCTGAGCTGAATTCAGATAGTTAACCAAATGAGCCACCCAGGCACCCCAACAATATTTGTAATTTCATGTATTCTTCACTTATTCTAATAAGTGTGTTATAATCTCATGGAGGTTATAGTTTGCAATTCACAATAAAATTAAACCATAAAAATCACTTTATGGTTGACAGTTTACATATCTCCTACCTACCTGTTTTTCCATTTTTCCTTGGGTTCCCTCTTTATCTGGATTTTTGAGTTTATGCTAAGTATGCACACCGCATATTCTGAATACATGGAGTGTTTTGTCAGAAATATGTATTGAGAAAAAACATTTTCCTCTCTGGCTATGTAAGCTGTCATTATTTGTTTAGTGGTGTTTAATGTAGTCTTATTTACTTTTTTTTTTTTTTTCATGGCTAGTCTTTCCAGGTCTGACTTAGGAAGATTTTGCCTATTTAAGTCACTGGGTGTTCTATCTTTTCTTTAAATCGCTCTAATTTTGTTCATATTTAAATCCTTGAGTCATATGGAACTAATTCTTATGCATGAAATGATGTAGGAGCCCACATACATTTTTTTTCAATATGGATATCTAGAATAATTTATTGACAAGTTCACATTTTATCTGAACTGCAATGTTGCCTTTGACATAAACTGCATATAAATGTGTGTATACACAGATGTACACAGATGTGCACACACGCTCATATATATGCACACACATACGCGTGCACATGCACACATGGGTGCACACGTAGGCACTCACATATTTAAATATGCATAGGTGCACACATTTATATAGGTGCACACATACACATACACATATACATATACATATATATTTTTTCCTAGACTAACAGCAACACTATTTTAAATGTCATAAACGGTAGTAAGACTTCATTCTTCATGAATAGACTTGGTATTTGTAAAGATTCATATTTTTTAGAATCTACATCTAGGATAAGTTCCTATGAGTAACCTAGATAAAAATTAAAAATAAAATCTTAATGTACCAGATGAATATAGGATATGGGGTATAAACAACTAAAGTTTCTTTTTCTTTTCTTTTGAAGATTTTCCTATTCTCTGCTTTTATTTTATTTTATTTATTTTTTAAATAGTTTATTGTCAAATTGGTTTCCATATAACACCCAGTGCTTCTCCCCACAAGTGCCCCCCACCAAGTTTCAAAACTATTCAAGTAGTATTGTTGTCATTGAACTAGCATAGGATACTAGGATGTTAGATAATTCTGTTTTATAACTATATCATACAGCTCTCAAAGCTTGTATTATCTGTTTCAACATTAGCAATTCAAGCAATCTACAAACCAAACTTATAGTGCCATTTAAAATAGTTCTAAATCTATAAATAGAATTCATTTATTGATACATCTCCAAATATTACTATACATTAGCTTATTTGAGTGTTGGAGACTTCTTGTAATAAACATACATGTTATGTTTTACTGCAAAATTGATTCAGTCTTTGATTTGATTTCATTATTTGCCACTAGCTTCTTTTTCATTTTTCTCTCTTATTGTAACTTTTTTTTTTACATTCCCACTCACAATTAGTATTGTTACTATTGTAACTATTGTTACAATTAATAACAATAAATACAATTTTATGTTGGTTTAACCTCAGAGTTGACTTTTAAAGGATGAATTTTAGAATCCTACATTTTATGAAAATAACAGGAAAACAGCAGGTCAAAAATCAGAATAGAAAAAGGGGAGAAATGAGATATATTAGGTCTTTATAATAATTGTTAAATAGAGTTGTTGTTTTCATTAATCTCACTTTCAAAACCTTTTCCATGTCAAACCCTCTCTTTAAACTGAGATATAGAAGCATTTATTTGCCATACTTCCACTTAGTTCCTGAACTCCACAGAATAGTCTAGAAAACTCTGAAGGTTCAAGAAAAGTTTCCATACATAAGAAGTCTTATGAGAATAAGGCAGTATGTGGTCATGATAGGCCTCTCTATATAGAATCTGGATTGAAGGAGGAAAGGTTGTCTTGAGGGCTATGAAATCTGTGTGGTTATTAAAAAAAAAAAAAGAAAGAAAGAAAAAGGTACTAAGAAAAGATACCCAGACAGGCACACAGATGCCTACAACACATCGCTCTTTCTCCACTGGCCTAAATTCTGCTCTTGCAAGAAGAGTGAACATACTCAAATGCGTGGAGAAGTGTGGGAGTGGGGGAGGAAACAAAAACAAAAACCCCACACCATTTGTTTCTCCTTCAGGAGCGAAGGATCCTTCTGTATTTGGTGCAGATGGGGACATGTAAGTGACTACCATTCATTGACATTCCATGGTGACTTTCACCAGCTTTATTTTGGGAGAGACCCAATAGGATGAAACCTACAACATTTGTGTTTAATAACTATTTGCTCAGATAAAGGTCACTCAGGATTACTGCATGTTGTGCGTGTGTTATAAAATCCTTACCCAGTAACTCAAATCAAATCAATATATTTAGTTCATTCTTTATCAACAGTCAATGGCTTGATCTGACTAGGACGAATCCTCCCCATTCTGCTCTTCACCTGCCCAAACTTAATCGACCAAGGAAGCTCACCTTTTAGTATTAATTTATTCATATAAATTTTATGATTTTTTAAATAAAATAAAATTTAAAATGCTAGATGTTAATGATGCCACAGAAGGTAGTGGGGGATTTTATATGAACTGAAAACCAGACACAGAAAGAAAACTGCAGGATGTAACTTATATATGGAATTTATAAAAAGGCAAACACATAGAAGCACAGAATATAATGGTGATTACCTGTGATAGGGAGGGTGAGGAAACTGAGAGCTGTCAAAGGTTATACGGTTGCATAATAGTCCAGAGACCTCATGTATCCAGAGGACTGCAGTTAATAACTTTATTGCAAACCATAAAATTGCTAAGAATATATATTTATATATTAGGTTCTCTTACACCACACACATAACACACAACTAATATGTTGATTAGTTTGACTCTAATTCTACCATGTATGTATCAAATCATGTTGTACATCTTAAAATAGAGCTTTTATTTATCAAATAAAGCACCAATCTCCTTTAGAAAAATTTTACCTCTCATGTTACTTTGGAAATTTCATTAAACATTAAAATTCTGTGACAAATGAGCTTGTAGTGTCATCTAAACTTTATATAACAAACTTATTTTTTCCAAAAATTATAAATATCATGACTGTAATTTGTAATCAGAGAATCCAAAAGTGAGAGTCAATTCTTTAGTTTTTATCATCCTTTCATTTATTTTTCATCATAAGTGTACTTTAATCCCCATCCTCTGTTGCCCCATTCCCTGACCCATCTACCCTCTGGTAACCGTAAGTGTATTTATAGTTAAGAGTCTGTTTCTTGGTTTGTCTCTTGCTTTTTTTTTTTTTTTTAACTTTTTGCTCCTTTGTTTTTCTTATATTTCACATATGCATGAAATCATATGGTATTTGTCTTTCTCTAACTTAGCATAATATTCTCCAGCTCTACCCCTGTTGTTGAAAATGGCAAGATTTAATTTTTTATAGACGAGAAGTTTATATTATGTGTATCTATATATCACGTCTTTATCCATTCATCTATCAGTTGACACTGTAGCTACTTCCATAGTTTGGCTATTATAAATAATGGGGGCATAAACATAAGACTTATGAATCAGTGTTTTGTAATCAGCATAAATACCCAGTAGTGGGATTCCTGGATAGTAGGGTAGTTCTATTTTTAGCTTTTAGAGGAACTTCTATCTCCATTGGCTGCACCAGTTTGCATTCCCACCAAGAGTATACAAGGGTCCCTTTTCTCCACATTTTTTGCCAGCCGTTGTTGTTTTTTATTTTAACCATGCTCACAGTTTTTTTTATTTTAGCCATGCTCACAAGTTTAGCTCATGCTTTTAAGTGCGAGTTTAGCTATCTCATGGTAGTTTTGATTTGCATTTCTCTAGTAAGTGATGTTGAGCATCTTATGTCTCTGTTGGTTATCTGTATGTTTTCTTTGGAAAAATGCCTCTTACTATATCGTCCGCCCATTTTTAATCAATCTCTGAAGGACTCAGTTGAGTTTCCAGTCTACACCAGAACTACAAGCCAAGCAAAATATTCTCTCTTATGTTCTGTATCACTTGAAGAGTGACCCTTAATATAATTTTAGGACAAGTTTTCTTTCTAAAATAAAAACATACTTTTAATAGTACTTTCTTGTACAAAGACAAATTTCAACTAAATTCTTTTTTTTTTTACATATACAGTTTAATGAATAGTATAAAGTGAACTCTCAAGTAAACATTCACACATACACACACCTATATGAATTTACATGTATGTGTAAATATAAACACACATATACATATTTTATATGATATACCTATATCTAAACAATACGATTAAGTTTATAATTCATTTATCTGGCTAGGTAAACCTTTACTGTTTTTTTTCCCACATTTGTCTTTTATTTTGGGAGTACTTTCTTTTCCAGAAACATTCTGGAATTAGATTTTATAGTTCACAAAATTATGTTAGCATTTTGGTTAGTATTGCATTAAATTAATAGATTGTCATTCTTCCTTCCTTTAGAATTCTACCATTTCTAAAACTTGGTATTAGTGGGGGAAGGGATGCAAAGTCTCTCCCTTATATATTTTCCCACCTTTGTATATTGAAATATATGCCCACCTTTATGTATTTTCTTTTAATTATATTTACGCAAACTTTAATATTTCATGTAAAATTAATTATAATCCCTTAAAGTCATTTTATTTTTTTATTATATATTTAAGAAAATTTATAATAGTTTATTGTTAAATTGGTTTACATATAACACCCAGTGCTTCTCCCCACAAGTACTCCTCACCTTGACCATCACCCCTTCTCTCCCTCCCCTTCCCCCTTTAGTCCACGGTTCATTTTCAGTATTCAATAGTCTCTCATGATTTGTGTCCCTCACCCTCCCTAGCTCTTTCCCCCTTCCCCTCCCTATGTTCCTCTGTGAGGTTTGTCCTGTTAGAACTACGAGTGCAAACATATGATATCTGTCCATCAAACCACCCTGAATGCGCCCAATCTCGTCTGATCAACTAAATTCTTAGACTATTTCTGGTAAAGTCTGCTTGGTAATAATTAGAAGTTGCTAAGACCTTGTTTTGATTTCTTCTCTGCCTCCAGCTTGGTTTGATTTCATGACTTCAGGACTTGCAGGGTATAAAATGAGTAAAAATGTATCATAATTATTTAACACATTTATTAATTGTTTAAATGATTTTATTTTATCTTTGAAACACCAAATTCAACATATAAAACAGATAAGCAATATGACCCAATTAAAATTCAGGAGCCCTACCATTATTTTCTCTGTTGCTTTTCAAAGAACTTTCTTGTGTCCCAACCTTTCTGAACAGTACAACCTGAAAGTTGATGAAGAACCGAATTGGTTTCATAAACTTTTTCCAGTCTAAAAGTTACATAGTACTGGGCCACCTGTGTGGCTCAGTCAGTTAAGTGTCTGACTCTTGACAACAGCTCAGGTTATCATGTCGTGGTTATGAGATAGAGCCCCAACTCAAGCTCGACCCTGAGAGTGGAGCTGGCTTGGGATTCTCTTTCTACCCCTCACCTGTTTGTGCGCTCGCGCATGTGCGCTCTCTCTCGCTTGCGCGCGCTCGCTCTCCTTCTAGAGCACGTGCACACACTCTCTCAATAAGTAAACTTAAGTTATAGTACTAGATGTAATTCAACCATTGGTTTCAGATATTTTTATCTTCAATTGATTCACTAGAACTGTACTAAGAAGAAATGGTCTTATAAATGAGCAAATGGTTGTCTTTATTCACAATGTTTAGTTACCACAATGTACTTCTAGTTTCAACATCCTAGGAAAGCTGTATCAATAAGTATAAGGCTTAGAGTTGAATATGGATTTTTATATTATTAGGGACTGACTTCTAGAAAGGATATCCCATCAACAGCTATTATATAGAGCCTCTCAATAAGAATGTATTAGGTCCCTCCTATCTGCCAAATCATCCAGATACATGGAATATTTTTAAAGCCTCTCTCTACCACTTTTCTAGATACCTTCCAAAGTAATTACCTTTGTTTTTATTTGCCATTACTGCTCTATTCTCCATTTTGGCCCATTCCCAAATAATAAGCTCATGTTAGCAGATACCTGCATGTCTACTATGAAGAATTTTTTAAAATTTTTTAAATACTTAACTTTTGGGACAGAGTGAGCATGAGCAGGTGAAGGGCAGAAAGAGACACACAGAGGATCTGAAGCAGGTTCCACACTCTGAACTGTCAGGACAGAGCCCAATGTGGGGCTTGAACTCATGAACTACAAGATTATGACCTAGGTCGAAGTCAGACAACCAACTGAACCAACCAGGCACCCCAACACTGAAGAATTTTGAAAGATTAAATAAAAAATCAACCCTTACATCAATGAATTTAGTCACATTATAATTGTTTCAGGTAAATATGGATCCTGTTTTTATTAAGTTCATTTCAAAGATATTGGTGATTCTAATAACTGAGTGATAAGGGTTGCAAGACTATTTTTTTTCTAAGTATAGTTGACCTACTTGCAGTAGTTTCAGGTATACAACATAGTGACTTGACAATTCTACACATCATACAATGCTCACTATGATAAGGGTGGTTATCATCAGTCACCATAAAAAGTTATTAAAATATTGACTATATGCCAAATGATGCACTTTTCATCCTTATGACTTGCCTATTTTATAACAAAGTTTCTTATTTTTAAGAAAATATACAAACTGCCCTTTCTCTGGCCCTGAGGTTGGGCTTTGCCGTATAACTTGCTTTAACAAATGGAAAATAAGTGGATAATTCTCAGGCAGATGCTTTAGAAAAAACTGAATGTTTCCACCAGCCCTCTTGGTCTGGTCTTTTACCATATTAGCATTACTTCAGAGAAGAAGCTTTCCTACCTGGGAACCAGGAAAAGATCCATGTAGTAAGTTCAACCCACACCAAGAACAGAGCTATCAACCATTCCATAGCTGTTACTGTGCAACACAAGAAGTAAATATTTGTTGCTGGACATCACGGATTATATAAAATTGTTAGTAAAACCTAAAAAATTCATACAATACTTTATCATTAGTGTATTATTGCCATGAGACATGGTTATATTAAAAAATCCTAGTATTTGCAACTATGTGGATGGAACTGGAAGGTATTATGCTAAGTGAAATTAGAGAAAGATAAATATCATATGACTTCACTTATATGAGGACTTTTAGACACAGAACAGATGAATATAAGAGAAGGGAAACAAAAATATAAAAATGGGAACAAGACATAAGGGACTCTTAAATAGAGCAAACAGAGGGTTACTGGAGAGATGGTGGGAGGGGGGATGGGCTAAATGGGTAGGAGGCATTAAAGAATCTACTCTTCAAATCATTGTTGCACTATAATGTAAATAACTTGAATATAAATTTTAAAAAAATAAATTAAAAAATATAAAACAAAAAAAGGGGGAAATCCTGGTGAAAAATTATCAGCTATTCTAGGACTGTCTAAGGTTAGTGATGGAGGTATAACCCTCACTCCAACCACCCTTCCCCACCCCCAGCCAAGATCTTAACCAAGCAAAAGCATTTCCTTCAGATCAGTCTCACATCTCACTTTGATGTTCAGAATTACTGGACCGTGGACTACTCCAAAGAGGTGTGGACATTAATAATTTTCTTGCATTCTTATATACTAAAAATGAAGCAACAGAAAGAGAAAGCAAGAAACTGATCCCATTCACAATTGCATGAAAAATGATAAAATACCTAGGAATAAGCCTAACCAAAGATGTAAAAGACCTGTATGCTGAAAACTATAGAAGACTTATAAAGGAAATTGAAGAAGACACAAAGAAATGGAAAAACATTCCGTGCTCATGGATTGGAAGAATAAACATTGTGAAAATGTCATTATTACCCAAAGCAATTTACACATTCAATGCAATCCCCATCAAAGTTGCACCAGCATTCTTCTCAAAGCTAGAACAAACTATCTTAAATTTCATATGGAACCACAAAAGACCCCGAACAGCCAAAGTAATATTGAAGAAGAAAACCAAAACGGTAGGCATCACAATCCCAAACTTTAGCCTCTACTACAAAGCTGTCATCATCAAGACAGTATGATACTGGCACAAAAACAGACACATGGACCAATGGAAGAGAATAGAGAACCCAGAACTGGACCCACAAGTATATGGCCAATTAATCTTTGACAAAGCAGGAAAGAGTGTCCAATGGAAAAAAGACAGCCTCTTCAACAGGTGGTGTTGGGAGAGCTGGACAGCAACATGTAGAAAAATGAAATTAGACCACTTTCTGACACCATTCACAAAAATAAACACAAAATGGATAAAGGATC